>JANAVB010012200.1:13314943-13354943 GCA_029216955.1 Iris pallida | reverse complement strand
TCTTCCAAATTGCCCAGGTAGCTGCCGCTGCTACGATCTGGTGGCCGTGGGATGCGGCACCCCAAAGGGCCAGAAGATCGTTGAAGCGCCCGGCCTCTGGATTGATGTTGAAGTTGCGATTGAGGATGCTCCAGATCTGGTTGGGAAGGCTTCCCTCCCGGAAGATGTGGTCGATGGACTCCGTCTGACGGTCTTTGCAGCAGTCGTAGACGGACGCCATGCTGATCCCGATGGTGTTAAGGATCTCATCGGTGGGTAATTTCCGTCTCGTGACTCTCCACAGGAGGAAGGACCATTTCTTGGGGATGCAGGAATGCCAGAATCGTGCAATAAAGTAGTTCTGACCGCGCACTTGGATGGCAATTCTCGCTGATCGTACTGAGAATGCTCCGAAAACTTCGAGTGACCATCTCGACATGTCCGGGTCGTTCCCAATGCTCAGCCCGAGTTGGCGGATGTTGTTGACCGTGTCACTACCGGACCATTCGCGAATCCGGTCCCAATTCCACTCGTTAATGGAGTGATTCCACAGATCTTTGATTCTACTGTTGCTTGGGGAGTCGAAAATGTTCGGAATAAGAATGGCGCCGATCCATCTCTTCTGGAAAGGGTTAGCCTTGCCGTCGCCCAGAAGGAGTCTGATCGCATGCTCAGCCAAATCGCGGCCTCGTAAAATATGACGCCAAGCCGCTGAGGCTCTACTGTTAGCTCTGGCCGTCGTAGGATGGATATGTTTGAAGTATCTGGCCTTCATGAACCTGGTCCACAGATTATCGGTCGTGCGTAATTTCCACCACAACTTCATTGAGAAGGCATTAATGGTGTGATTGAGTCTGATGAATCCCAGCCCTCCGTGCACGATTGGGGTAGCCATGGCTTCCCAGCTGGCCCAGTGATGTTTGTCTTGACCTTTGTTGTGCCCCCAGAAGAAGTTGCAAAAGATCTGCTCGATCGACGCGATGACCTTCTTGGTTGGGGAACAAGCCGCTATGGTGTGGATGGGGACGGAGTTGAGCACATGTTTGATGAGGATAATTTTGCCTCCCGGGGATAGGGTGGCATTGTGCCATCCTTCGATCTTGTTCCTGATTTTGGTGATCAGGTTCTTGAAGATACTGGCGTTGGATTTTTCGTACACAATGGGGCAGCCGAGGTAGTTGAACGGTGGGTGGTCCACCGCGAAGGAAGTTAGATTGATTAGTCTGGTTGCGATCTCGGTTTGGATGCTGTGGTGGGCGTAGATGATGCTCTTGGATTGGTTGATTTTCTGCCCTGAGCATCTGGAGTGCCACTCCAGGGTGTTGTGCACCACCTCCATCGATCCGGTATCGCCCGATGAGAAGATGAGTAAATCATCTGCAAAGGCTAGGTGGGTGATGGTGGGGCATCCGATGGATGTGTGATATTGCTGGAAGTTCGGGGTGTTGGCCATGTTGTTGAGGTTTCTGCTCAGGGCGTCGGCTGCAATGATGAAGATCGTGGATGATAGAGGATCGCCTTGTCTAACTCCGCGACTAGATTTGAAAAAGCCATCGGATTGGCCATTGATGACAGTGGAGAACCAAGAGTTGCTGACGGCTCTCCAAACAGTGTTGGTCCACTTCTCGGAAAATCCGAATGCTCTGAATACCCAAATCATGAACTGCCAATCGAGTCTATCGTATGCTTTTTCCATGTCAATTTTAATGGCGATGTTGCCCCCTCGAGCAGGAAATTTCATACAGGTGATGAGTTCTTGGGCTAGCATGATGTTGTCCTAGATGTTCCTTCCGCGAACGAACCCACTTTGCTCCTCCGAAATGATTTTGGGAAGAGTGTCAGTCATTTTGGTGGCAATGATCTTGGATATGATTTTGTTGGTGAATGTGCATAGACTGATTGGTCTGAAATCTCGAAAGGAGTTGGGATTATCTTTTTTGGGATGAGGAAGAAATTGGCACTGGAGATCGCTTTGGGGTAAGGTGCTCCTTCAAGGAAGGCTACGGCCGCATCAATGATGTCCCGTTTGATAATGTCCCAGCAGGTGCGAAAGAAAACTCCGGTGAAGCCATCCGGTCCAGGGGCGCTATGCTCGTTTAATACCCACACCGCATCTTTCACCTCCTGGTCGGTCAGGGGGCGTTCCAACAGAGCGTTGTCGGAATCGTCGATAATTGTGGGGATTTGGTCGAGGAAAGATGTGTCTTTGTGGACCGTCTCCTTGGAGAATAATTTAGCGTAGTAATCCGATGCCGCCGTTTGGATTCCTTTGTGGTCGGTTCTGATGATGCCTTGCTCATCCGCTATATGATGAATCTCCAGTTTGTTTCTTTTGCCATTGACGCAGGCGTGAAAATATTTGGAGTTTTTGTCCCCGTCGCTGTCCCATTTCAGTCTGGCTTTCTGCCTCCAAAAATCGGTCTCAACTTTGAGCCTGAATTTGAGCATGGCCTTAGTCAGGTTCAGAGTCCTCCTGGCCGCAAGGGATCGGTCAGTGGTGAATAAGGCTTCTGCTCGAGTGACATTGTCTTCAGCAACACGGATTGCTTGGAAGATGTCGCCGAAGGCCTGTTTGCTCCACTTGGAAAGGGCTTTCCTGGTGGCTTTGAGCTTGTTGCTGACCTGAGTCAGAGAATTGGTGGACTCCTGACTGCTCCACGCTTCTTTAACAATGTTCAAGAACTGAGGGTGGTCGGTCCAGAAGTTAAGGAATTTGAAGTTCCTTTTGGGTGGATTGGTGTTGGATTTGATCTCCACCAGGATAGGGGCATGATCAGATTCTGTGGAGTTGAGGTAGGACAGAGTGGTACTGATCCTCAAGTCATGCCAGCGCACGTTGGTGAGGGCTCTGTCCAGGCGGGAGTATTGACGGCGGTCGCCGTCCTGCATATTACACCAGGTGAATTCGTTGCCTTTGAACTGGAGAGGACTGAGATGGGCATTGAAAATGAAGTCGTTGAAGTCTTGCATTGCTGACAGGGGGGTTGGCCTGCCTCCGATCTTCTCTTCTCTGCAGGTGATGGCATTGAAGTCCCCTATACAAAGCCATGTGGAGTTGGTGTTGTGGAGGTGGGTGTCTAGGAGATCGCTCCAGAGGAGTTTGCGTTCTGTGATGACGCAGCTGCCGTGCACCGCTGAAATGATGCCCCGCTCCGTAAGGGTGGGGTGGGTGACCCAGCATGAGAGGGCCTGTTGGGAGTCCTGGATGATATCGAGGTTGACCTCCTTCGAGGTGAGGATCCAAATATCGTGCCTACCAGCAATAGCCGTGGGTAGACCCAGGGTCATTTGGATGGATTTGAGCCTTTTGGCGGAGATTTTGGGTTCAATGATAATGAAGATGTCGATCTTGTGAATTTTCCGAAGACTGGAAATTCTTCTTAATGTTGGTTTGTTCGCTAGGCCTCGAACATTCCAAGATAGGATGTTAAGCATTTGTGGGGTTGGAGGGGATTGTTGTTCCGCTTTGCGGCGGATCTGGTTAGGATGGTAACGGTTTTGTCGTTGCCTGACTGTCTCCGTTGGGGAGATTTGTGGTTGTGGGGTTCGCTCGTATCTGCTGCTGAGTCAATCAGATCTTCTGCTGAATCTATGGCAGGATCCTCAGGTGGTATGGCCAGGGAGTCGATCGCCCTCTCGGATAACAGTTGCTAGAGGGGGACTCCTGTGGCAATGACTTGCTTACCTCTCTTAGCTTGTTCGGGTCCAAGGATGGACAGGGCTTCTTCCACTAGGTTTGCTCTGGGGGGTTGGTAACCTGCCTTGTTGGGGGTAGTGGCTAGTGATTCTTCCTCCTGGCTAACTGAGAGGTTCATGTGGACTTCGTTTCCAGTTTCGATGGTTTCCTTCTCGTTCGAGGAGGGTGGGGATTGGGGTGGTAGTGGCTTTGGAGGACTTGTGCCTGCTGGAGGGCTGTCCGGATCCGGGTCTTCAGATTCGAGGATAGAGAATTGGTTAGAGATGAGGGCTCTGCTCTGTGGTTCACTGGGTGCTGGCTTGCCGGGGCTAGAGTCGAATCGAATGTGGGAGTTCGGGAGAGGAAGAATGGGAGACTTGGGGGTCCTACCAACTGGGGAATCGTTGGCTTTCTTGGATGGCTTCTTTTTGAGCTCCGGGTGAAGGCGGTGACAGTACTTCGGAAGGTGGCCTCTTAGGTGGCAGTGGTTGCAGAACTGTTTGTGGTTGTCGTAGAGGATTTGTTGGGTGTGTGTTTGGTTGCCTAGCTCAATGGTAATGAAGTTTGGTGGTTCCGATGAGAGATCAAGTTCAACACAAATTTTGGCGTAATGGGCTTTAGAGAGGTTGCTGGTCTCCGGCGCCGTAGCCACGTACGTCCCGAACGAGGATGTAAATGAAATAAAATAATAATTTTATTCAAAACCAATCAACTTAGGATGTTTATAAAACCACCCAAAATTGCATTATACCAATTAAGGAAATTTTTTGAGTCGATCAAAACAGCGCATCAAAATAATTAACAAACAAAGGTTTTCATAACCAGCTGGTTCAAAAATACCAAAAATTCGATAAAAACACCCTTGCTATTTACCAAGCAGACCCTAAGTTTTCAAGTTTATGTATGTTGAAGCACGGTTCAATAAGTTGTAAACAACAACATATTGTTATAATTGAAGAAATGTCCAGTGCTAGCTGTTCTAAATTTGGGCATACATAGGAAGCCTTAAAGAAGAAAAGATCATGCATGCAGTTTGGTTGTTTACCTACCTTGGTAGGGTTTGGAATCAATGCCCTGAGTGCAGAAAACTTCTCATTCAGCTGCTGCCTCCTCTGCATCTCAATCGCAAAGTTCCCCCCGCCTCCGGGCAGCTGCTCCGGCAGGCCGGTCGGGAGGTCCGGAGGAGGACCGTGGGACGTCGTCGCATCGTCGAGGTCGAGGAGGCAGAGCACGGTGGTGCAGTCTTCCAGGCCATTTCCTGAACCTATATACATCTTTGTTAGCCATAGGACTAGTTAGGAGGAAGAAGTATATATGCTTCATCTCTCTCTCTCTCTCTCTCTCTCTCTCTCTCTTACTTTGCAGTTATTTCAACCACTGGAAATACCGAACTCAGCTGGCTCTTGTGGTCGGCGAGAAGAGTATAACTTTTTTGGCTAGACGGACGGTCTCGGAATCGAATCACGGAAGAGATGTGAGAATGTGTGTGTGTGTGAAAATTGGGAACACCAGACCCAAATAACAAGAAACGCAGCGTGCACAAAATTTCGTACGTTATACTGGACATTTCAAAAAAAAGAAAATAATACTTTGCCCGCATGCGGGCTGGCCCGCTCATGGCGTAGCCGAAGCCCATTGGCCCCTCCCTATGTGCATGGGTCTCATGCCGGTTGACCTGCCAATATGACGGCGCCATATGATGGACGGGTCAGCCCGCAGACGGACAAGCTAGCAGCACCCAAAAAAAATACCACTGGAGATAGTAAATGTTAGGAAATGCAATTCTTGCCTCCTCCCTCCTCCTATTAGTATATCCATATAGTAATAATAAAATTATTATTAACATACTAGTCACGTTCATGTGCGTTGCACGTGTCAAAAAATACCAATAATAATATTAATAAAATATATAAAAATTTAAATTATATTAGAATATTTTAAATATAATTTGAATATATTTTAATATTATATGTTATGATTTGTTTTTAAATTATGGATATTTGTTTAATTAGATAATATTATGTAGTTAGTTCTGTTAATGCCGGGAACGCCGGGGCACGCTTTTCGATAGAAAATACAGAAACTGAAACAGTTGTAAAGACAACGTTTCAAATGCAATTCCTTAAAGAAGGTTATGCAACAGAGATCCAGAAGGATTCTGCAAATTACGAGATCTAAAAAGATATCGTAATACACGAATAATCTAAAGAGATTTTCGTGATCGTAGCAAACTGGCAGTAGTGCCTTCTAAAAAGAAGAGACTGACAGAACTGCTAAAGGCAACAGAAGGGTGACAGGCGAGAGATGGAATTGCTGGGGTGAATGATCACCGTTGCTCAAAGCTTTATTCGCCCTCTGCGAACAGCTTCCAGGAACCAGCAAGGTTGACGGAAAACCTTGGAACACTCCTGCTCTTCTGACTCCTCGGAAGACGGCGAACTCCTCTGACAATGGCTCTACTCTTCTCTCTCTGTTTGAAGTAACAGAACACACGCGTACTAAAAAGTACTAGTGTTTGTGTTAAAGAATACGCGCACTACTCTGTTGTGTTAAAGAACACTTAGAGTTTTCTCTCTGGAGTTCTGATTACTTCTGTCAACAGAGAGAGAGGAGAGAACCTGCATATATAGCCCACGGGGCAGTTGCCAAGCAGTTGCCTGCACTTCAGGGTAGTGGCAGAACCACTCCTGAACATGCAGCAACTGCTGTAACCATTCCCGCTCTAATATGCAACCAGCCATACGCACATACGCACTCTACGCACACTGCGTATGCTGCGCACACTGCGCACTCTACGTACGCTGCGTACGCTGCACACACTGTGCACTCTACGTACGCTGCGTACGCTGCGCACACTGTGCGTACTGCGCGTACTGGGCAGCGTAACTGGGCTCGCGTAATGGGTCGCGCAACGTGGTCGCGCAAGTGGCTCGCGCAACGAGCACAACTTAAGCGCACTATGCGCCTAGCGACGATGCTGACGTGCTAAGTGCAAAGTGCGCCAACAAAACGCCACATTATGCCTCATGAGCCCTTGAGCCCGAGTCTGAGCCCAAGTCCGAGTCCGAGTCCGAGTCCGAGTCGCTAAGCCCCAACGGGACTTAGCTCCTATGGAAATAAATTTCCAAGAGCAAAAAGCTTACAGCTTTTTAATTGTTGATTAAGCCTTTATACCATTAATAATTAATCCCACATGGCACACACCCATGTGCACTACATGTGCATCTCCATAAAGAGTAAAGACTCATATATATGGAGATACACATTCCTTTCTAGCCGATGTGGGACTAAAAACCAAAACAAAAGGCTATAAACCCAACAATCCCCCATATATCTCTATATATATGAGTACGAGTGTTCTCCACAGTAACTGTCCATTATGCTTTTAGGATAGATGCCACTTAAGACTTGAATCTTCCCACGTGAGTCAAAAATCAAACTATAATACAAGAATGGACTAAGCCTTGAATTCTGTACCATAGCTGAAATTCTTTCCACTCACATAATGTAGTTACATGTGCTTCTGGCTGCACATTTAAGGCCGTGTGCCAGCCTGGTTTCAGTGTATAATATTGGGCGTCTACAAGTTTACCCTCAAGAGACGGCCTGATATCTCTTTGTCCATACACTATAGGTGAGTTCTTTATTAAAGAGACATGGCATGAAGCGTCCAACGCTTCCTTTGCGGTGCTACGCCGCTATGACATGGCCTTAAGCCGAGGACCTTACCCCGAATCATCGGGAACCTCATTGTAGTGTCATACTACCCGTAGCATGAGGTCTAGCCCCTTTGTAGTACCAAACTACCCAGCATGAAGCCTTACACTTTTGTGCGGTGTTACGCCGCTACGACATGGCTTGCAAGGTCGAGGCTTTATCCCTAGCCGGGTTTACCTCATTGTGGTGTCGTGCCACCCGTAACATGAGGAACACCTCCTCTTTGTAGTGCTGACTACATCCCTCTTTAATTCAATATACAGCATTAGGCCAACTGCCTATTTGCGGTGCTACGCCGCTGTGACTTGGCTAACATAGCCGAGGCTTTACCTCCTTCGAGAACCTCATGGTGGAGTCACCGCCACACATAGCATGGAGTCACACTCCTTGTAGTGCTGTGCTACCATGCTTCCTGTAAAGCATACTAGACATTCCAAATGCCTGAGAACTCATTAAGGCATTTAAGCCAACCTCCCACAGGACCTGTTTTCCGCAGAAAACAACAGTAGACAACAGTGGTTATAGGTCCGTAATCTCTCCATGCCCAATAGAACATGTACCCACCGTTCCTGATATTCTTCCGACTAGTGGTCCTCCCTTGAACGAAAAGCTAGATGTCTAGTAGATAAATCTTTGAACTAATAGCATAAAACTTTATGGTAGGAATACAACAATACAATATCAGAATGCCTTCAAGCCCATTTTATAAGCTGTGTCATCGACCAGCTGGCGCTTGAGGCCCTTAGTGAACGGATCCGCCAGGTTCTCCTGACTCCGAACATCAATTACTGCAATAACACCTCTCTTGATAAGATCGTGTACTGCCCTGTGCTTCAACCGTACAGTCCTCTTCTTTCCGTTGAAAAGGTCATTTGATGCCACCGCCGCAGTCGCCTGGTTGTCGCAGTATATCGGTATCGCCGGTATTTGCGCCCCAACCACTGGAAGATCATACATGAGCTCTCGAAGCCGTTCTGCTTCCTCGACTGCGGTATCAAGTACAAAGAACTCAGATTCCATGGATGACCGCGAGAGCGTGGTCTGCTTCTTCGACTTCCACGATATAGCAGCTCCATCCATTGTGAAAATGTATCCACCTGTGGACCTCTCGCTCTCCACCTCTGAGCACCAACTGGCATCACTGAAGCCTTCTACTACCGACGGATCTCCGCTGCAGTACAGTACATATGTCTGAGTCTTCTTGAGATATCTCATAACCCGTTCCACAACGAAAGCTATGTCAGGCCTTGTGGCAGTAGTAGCATACATCAAACTCCCGATTACGCTTGCATACTCCAGCTGCCTGACGCTTTCCCCTAAATTAGGCTTCAGCTTCAGATCACACCTGTACGGCGTATCGATCCCTGGAAGATCCTGATACCCATAACGAGTGATCATTTTCTCAATATAATGAGACTGTGACAGCGCTAGTCCAGTGTCTGTCCGGATGATCTTGATCCCTAAGATCACATCAGCTTTCCCCAAGTCCTTCATACTTAACTTGCTTGAGATGAATTTCTTTGTCTCCGTGACACATCTAATATCCGTACCTAGGATAAGCATGTCGTCCACGTACAGACAAACGATCACACCTCTTCTATCAGCGAACTTCGTGTAAACACACTTGTCCGTATCGCTGACCATGTAGCCATTTGACCTTATAACTTTGTCAAATTTCTCATGCCACATCTTGGGAGCCTGTTTAAGACTGTACAAGGATTTTACCAACTTGCAGACTTTGTCTTCAAGACCTCTGATGACAAATCTCTCTGGCTGTTGCATGTAAATCTCTTCGGTCAGCTCGCCATTTAGGAAAGCCGTATTCACATCCATCTGATGTATCACCATCTTATTTATTGCTGCGAGAGCAATTAACATTCTGATGGTGGTCATCCGGGCTACTGGAGCATATGTGTCAAAGTAGTCAATCCCCTGCTTCTGAGAAAACCCCTTGGCTACCAACCTAGCCTTGAACTTGTCAATAGTTTCGTCTGCTTTCATCTTCTTCTTGAAGATCCATTTGCATCCGATGGATTTCGCTCCTTCAGGAAGATCAACCAACACCCAAGTGTTATTTGAGGTGATGGAATCAATCTCATTGTCAAACGCCTCCTTCCAGAAAACCGCGTCTCTGGTCTTCATCGCCTCATCATAGGTAAGCGAATCTGCTTCCACATGATAGGTGACAAAGTCACTTCCGAAATCCTTTGGCCTCCTCACACGCTTAGCTGACGGCTCAGCTTGTTCTGGTTCAACCGTTGTTTCAACAACATCTTTTTGGACCACATCTTTATTGAAGACTTCAGTCTCTTGTGCACCCTCTTTATTTTTTGGAACATCCGGAAGAACAATATTCTTGTGCCTTGCAAACTTGTCTTCAAAATATTCTGCATCGCGAGATTCAATGATATGATTTGACTCAATATCAAGAAATCTCCGAGCATCACTCTTTTCGGCATACCCCAAGAAGATCGTCTTTGTAGTCCTTGTCCCAAGCTTCTGAATCTTTAGATCTGGAAGCTTGACATACGCCAGACACCCCCACACTCGAATGACATTCAAGTTAGGTCTGACCTTGAACCAGAGTTCATGAGGAGTAACGTCTGAAGTTGCATGAGGCACTCTATTCAGAATATAAGTGGCCGTCAATGCAGCTTCTCCCCAGTAGCACTTAGGAAGGCCAACAGTCAACAACATTGAATTTATCATTTCTGTCAACGTCCTGTTCTTCCTCTCAGCTACACCGTTTGATTGAGGAGAGTACGGAGCCATAGTCTCATTGACAATTCTATGTTCCTTACAGAACGATACGAATTTATGAGACCTGTACTCCCCACCTCGATCACTTCTTATCCTTTTGAGTTGTTGTCCAGTCTGCCTCTCAGCTTCGGCTCTGAACTCCTTGAACTTCTCGAATGCTTCGTCTTTAGCCTTCAGCAAGTAGACGAACGCATACTTTGAGAAGTCATCGATGAAGGTTATGAAATACTTCATCCCGGCCTTTGTAGAGAACTGTTTGAAGTCACAGATATCGGAGTGTACCAACTCCAGAAGATCTGTACTTCGATTAACCCGAGGAAAGGGTTTCCTTGTGATCTTCGTTTGAGCACAAACTTCACATTTCTCTACCTTACCCCCACACTTGGAGATAAGTCCTAGACTAGACATTTTGTTTATTCGTTTACAATGAACATGTCCTAGCCTATTATGCCACAACTCAAGAGTATAAGCAGAATGAGCGATTTCATTAATTACATTAATTACATTGGACTGATTTACAAGCTGAATCTTGAACATTCCTTCGGTATAAAAAGCTTTCCCGAAATATGTTCCCTTGATAGACATCACCATCTAGCCAGCATTGATGTCCATTCTGAGGCCTGCATTGCAGAGTAAGCCTCCCGAGATCAGGTTCTTGGCGATAGCAGGATCGTGCTTCACGCCTTGAAGCGTCAGAGACTTGCCAGAAGTCAGCTTCAGAATAACCGTCCCGATCCCTAGAACTTCAGTTTGTGCTTGATTCGCCATCACAACCGCTTCAGAAGTGGGTGTGTAGGTGGTGAACCACTCCTTACTGGAGCAGACATGGCAGGTGGCTCCAGTATCTACCCACCAGTCTGAATCAGATCCTACAGCATCAACCTGTCCAATCATAGCAATTACATCAGTAATCATTGAGACTTTGCTAGGCTCACCTTGCTCTGATTTCTTGGCCGGTGCTGTGCATTCACTTTTGAAATGGCCCAACTGGCCACACTTGAAACAAGGCATCTTTGCCTTAGATTTCTTTGACTTGAAAGAAGTTCCCTTAACATTCAAGTTGTTAGGGTTCTTCTTCTTCTTCTGGAAATCTGCACGCTTTCCCTTTCCCTTTGGTTCCTTGGTCTGAACCAGATTGGCGTTAGCCAATTGCTTGGAAAGTGTGTCCACCTTCAGTTGAGCCCGCATCTGGTCCTCAACATAGATTTCCTGTAGGAGATCTTCAAGGGTGATCTCCAACTTCTTCCTATGCATGTTTGCATAGAACTTGCTCCACCCAGCGGGGAGCTTTGAGACAATTCCTCCAACAATAAACTTGTCGGGAAGGGGCATCGCCTCGTCTTCCAGCTTCTGTCGCAGTTTCAGGAACTCCTTTACCTGCGGCAGCATTGACTTGTCGTCCTCAAAGAACCACTTATGATATTTTTCAACCACAAATATTTTACTGCGGTTCTTATCTTCTTCGTAGAGTTTTTCTAGAGACTCCCATATGTCTCTAGCGATATTCTTCTTAGAATAGGATTCTGCTAGGGAATCCTCCATAGCATTCAGGATAAGCAACCTGCAAATGCTATTCTCCCTTCTCCACTTGGCCTGAAGTTTAGTAGCCGCAGTTATTGCGGCAGCAGACCCAGTATCTGGAACAGTAGGTTCCTCTTCAAGCAATACGTGATCAACGTCTCTAAGTTGAAGAGTGAGATAAACCTTCCTCTTCCAGACTTGATAATGCTCTCCATCAAACTTTTCTAATTTGCACAAGTCAGTATTGAGGAGTGAAGCATTAATATTTTCCATCGTAGCAATAAAGCTTTGAGATTGTTAATGCCGGGAACGCCGGGGCACGCTTTTTGATAGAAAATACAGAAACTAAAACAGTTGTAAAGACAACGTTTCAAATGCAATTCCTTAAAGAAGGTTATGCAACAGAGATCCAGAAGGATTCTGCAAATTACGAGATCTAAAAAGATATCGTAATACACGAATAATCTAAAGAGATTTTCGTGATCGTAGCAAACTGGCAGTAGTGCCTTCTAAAAAGAAAAGACTGACAGAACTGCTAAAGGCAACAGAAGGGTGACAGACGAGAGATGAAATTGCTGGGGTGAATGATCACCGTTGCTCAAAGCTTTATTCTCCCTCTGCGAACAGCTTCCAGGAACCAGCAAGGTTGACGGAAAACCTTGGAACACTCCTGCTCTTCTGACTCCTCGGAAGACGGCGAACTCCTCTGACAATGGCTCTACTCTTCTCTCTCTGTTTGAAGTAACAGAACACACGCGTACTAAAAGGTACTAGTATTTGTGTTAAAGAACACGCGCACTACTCTGTTGTGTTAAAGAACACTTAGAGTTTTCTCTCTGGAGTTCTGATTACTTCTGTCAACAGAGAGAGAGGAGAGAACCTGCATATATAGCCCACGGGGCGGTTGCCAAGCAGTTGCCTGCACTTCAGGGTAGTGACAGAACCACTCCTGAACATGCAGCAACTGCTGCAACCGTTCCCGCTCTAATATGCAGCCAGCCATACGCACATACGCACTCTACGCACACTGCGTACGCTGCGCACACTGCGCACTCTGCGTACGCTGCGTACGCTGCGCACACTGCGCACTCTACGTACGCTGTGCGTACTGCGCAGCGTAACTGGGCTCACGTAACGGGCCGCGCAACGTGCGCAACTTAAGCGCACTATGCGCCTAGCGACGATGCTGACGTGCTAAGTGCAAAGTGCGCCAACAAAACGCCACATTACGCCTCATGAGCCCTTGAGTCCGAGTCCGAGTCCGAGTCGCTAAGCCCCAATGGGGCTTAGCTCCTATGGAAATAAATTTCCAAGAGCAAAAAGCTTACAGCTTTTTAATTGTTGATTAAGCCTTTATACCATTAATAATTAATCCCACATGGCACACACCCATGTGCACTACATGTGCATCTCCATAAAGAGTAAAGACTCATATATATGGAGATACACATTCCTTTCTAGCCGATGTGGGACTAAAAACCAAAACAAAAGGCTATAAACCCAACAAGTTCAAGTATAATTTTTGGTAGCTCACCCAAATTTTTGGTAGTCCATTCCAATTATAGTTTTCTGGATCCGCCTCTGCCTTTTACCAACCACTGGAGATGGTATAGCTCCAAAGAAACACTCTTTTCCACTTTGGCATCTTTGTTGTTATTCCTCTCAAGTCTTGCCTCCCCTCCTCCTCTTAGTATATCCATATTTTAATAATTTCATTATTATTAACATATGTACATAGAACTACCACTTGTTGGTAACGTAACGTAACATAAATTAGCTGAACAGAACGCAACAGAAAGAAACTTCAGCATTTACATAAACTTGAAAACTTAGGGTCTGCTTGGTAAATAGCAAGGGTGTTTTTATCGAATTTTTGGTATTTTTGAACCAGCTGTTTATGAAAACCTTTGTTTGTTAATTATTTTGATACGCTGTTTTGATCGACTCAAAAAATTTCCTTAATTGGTATAATGCAATTTTGGGTGGTTTTATAAACATCCTAAGTTGATTGGTTTTGAATAAAATTATTATTTTATTTCGTTTACATCCTCTGTAAAGTTTGGGATTTCTATGACTACTTTCTCCTATAAGTTTTAAAAATCTTTCTCCCCTTTAATATGATTAAATATGGACTTGTATATATCTCCTATTTGAGATGTAGATTGGGAATGACAGTTCTCTCACTCAGGACTATTTTGTTTATATCTGGACATATAGATAATTTTATTCGTGTAAATTTTTTTAAGAATAGTTCGGTAACGAACTACCAAGCATGGATTGAACTGGTTTAAAAGTCACTACTTAAAATCATTTAAAACAGGACCCCTCACAACCATCGTACTCTAAAAAATATTTCATATATAAACGTTATCTCTACAATTGCCAAAGCGGACCCTTAAACATGGTGGACATGATATACACTTATGGTCTCTTTATGATATCCTTCTTTGATTGATAACAGCCTTCAATTTGTCTTCTTCTTTTGCTTCAATTTATTTGGAATAGCAAGTTAATTTCATGTTTCTGTAATCAGTTTCCAATAATTTTGTGCAAGCTTCAGTTTCCAGTCTTCTCCTTTGTTGCTTGTGGTGGCTAATATGATTTTTTTTTTTTTTTCGCTTCCTTTTTTTTTTTTCTCATGTTGCAATCTCAAAGGCCGACAGGGTCTCCACCATGCAAGACGCTGACAATAGCACGGAAGGAAAATGAGGAAGATGCTCAAGTCGAGGAGGCTCATCTTACAAATTAGTGAATCCTACTGTTTGTTTGAGAGATCTAGTATTCTACTCTGTGCGAGTATTTGGTGTTTGTTTTAGGAGACTTCATTATGCTTTCAAAGTCTATAAAATAGAAAAATCTTATATATATATTTTTTGGAACCTGTTAAATTGTTATATATATATATATATATATATATATATATATATATATATATATATATATATATATATATATATATTCCAAAACCAACCGGTTGGTTTTGTATTATAGAACCATTCTATATTTTGTGGATTGGATTGGAATTTAGTGGTTGAGATTAAAAGGTGTAGACCCCACCACATTTTAAAGTTATTTAATCTCAACCATGCAATTCCAATCCAATGTGCATAACATATGTTGGTTCTATAATACAAAACCAGCCGGTTGGTTCTAGAGCGCTCTCTCTCTCTCTCTATATATATATTTTCTCTCTCTCTCTCTCTCTCTCTCTCTATATATATATATATATATATATATATATATATATATATATATATATATATATATAATATAAATTTTATATATATATATATATATATATATATATATATATATATATATATATAAAATTTATATTATATATATATATATATATATATATATATATATATATATATATTATATATATATATATATAATATAAATTTTATATATATATATATATATATATATATATATATATATATATATATATATATATATATATATATATATATATATATATATATTAACACAACTATTTTAATGAATGAAAGTAGACAGATTAAAAGGTACTAATGATGACCAAAAAGGCGTAATAGTACAACCACCAAAAAGGCGTAATAGTACTAATGAGGGGAGGCGGTTTCGGGAGCTGCTCCGGCGGAGGGAAGATGGGAGGGCTGCAGCGACGGAAGAACCGCTGGGGAAGGGATGACCGGACAGGCCACGGGGATCAGCACAGGGTCGGGAGCAGAGGGGAACGCCGGTGGAGCCGGGTTAGGGGGGCCTGAAAAGGAACGGGGCTAGGGGGGAATGGGGGAGGGCGGGGAGCAGATGGGAGAGGGGAAGGAAAGCTGGCATGGAGGGGGGGGGGGGATAGCGCAGAGCGCCTGGGAGGTGGGGCCATGCGCACCAGGGGTGTTGGCTCCAAGTCCTGAGAGCGCAGGAGGAGGGAGGGAGTGCGCAAGGCGGGGGGGAGAGGAACCAGGCGCGCCCGGAGGGAAGACCCTGGATGGCGCTGGAGGGTGGGGACCACCAACTGATAGAGCTGGAGGGAGGGGTCCACCAACAGATAGCGCAGGAGAGAGAGGTCCACCAGCGGATTGCGCTGGATGGGGGGGGCCCACCTACGGATTGCGCAAGCCCCAGAAGGTGCGCAATGAGGGGGAGGAGAGCCTCTTGCGCCGAATGATGCACAACAGAAGGAGCGCGCATTAAAGAATGCTGCTCGGGGGCGCAGGCGCAAACGGGATGGAGCGCCTCGAAAGGAGAGCCATGCGCTGCACTGCCTAGGGACCAGGGAGCGGGAGGCTCGAGGTCTGTCCTGCAGGTCGGCTCGCTACCCGAGGGGGGGAACGGGAATTTTGAACCAGGGGAAGGGGCGCGAGCGGGAGACTGCGGCGATGCACTGCCTACCTGGGCGGACGAAGGCGGTGGGCTGGCTGACCCACTCGACTGGAGGAATCCGCCCCAAGGAGCAGGCGCTGCCTGCGGGGCCCCACCGGCCGGGGCAGAAGACGGTGGAGGGCCGGTTGACCCTCGCGACAGGGGAAATCCGCCCCAAGGAGCGGGCGATGGCATACCGGGGTACTCCGAAGGCCGGCCGGAGACGTGAGGAACTGGCGGCGGGGAAGAGCACAGAGGGGACACAAGAGGGGGGGGATTGGAGAGCGGATGGGAGGAACTGCCGGAGCAAGGCTAACTCCTCCGGAGGCCAGGGGTACGCCATTGGACGACGACCTGACAGACGCAGAGGGGGAAAGCGAGGATGCAAAGGGAGGGAGGAGGAATCGGAAGGGGATGGCCGGCCTAGGCCGGCCAGGGAGAGGGGGGCGATCGCACGGGCTGGGGAGGACAAACCATGAGGGAAAAAAATCCATTGCTTCAAATATATATATATATATATATATATATATATATATATATATATATATATATATATATATATATATATGAGGGATCTATATTTTCAATTTTTGCATCCCCACATCCCTAAATATCTCCATATTATCCACCGTTAGATTTTGTTTAAGTCATCTAATCTTAACCATAGGTTTCAATAGTTCAAATCAATGGTTAAGATTAGATGACTTTAACAAAATCCAACGGTTGTTAACATGAAAATGCTTGGAGATGCAAAAATTGAGGGGATGTGGATCCTTTCTCATATATATATATATATATATATATATATATATATATATATATATATATATATATATATATATATATATATATATATATATAACTAATAAATGTAAAATACGTATCTCTGGAATAGTAACGACCAGGTTTTCAAAAATAGCATATATATATATATATATATATATATATATATATATATATATATATATATATATATATATATACATACATACTATTGCTATTTTTGAAAACCTGGTCGTTACTATTCCAGAGATACATATTTTACATTTATTAGTTCATTTATGTTTGACGTATTTGAGGCTATATCGTATCCATCTTGGCGACGACCGAAATGGTCGAATGAGCCGTTAGCGAAACGCAAACGCTACTGGTTATTTTCGTACATTGAGGCGTAAGCTAGTAGCATTAACGTGTGACTGTGTGACCAAGTCTGAGACTCTGTTTGACCATACTTTACGATTAGATTTTGTAGAACTGGTTACTTGGCGTTCTGTATTTTAGGTGCAGGGCATTCGTGACACGCCCCGCTCCCGTAGGAGCGATCGTCCTCGCTAAGGCGTGATGCCGCACGAGCCTAGATTGCGTTCGTGCAAGGCGGGTTCCATAACGGCCGATTACAGCGGCTGCGACGGGGTCGTCGCACAGAAGTCCCGTGCAGAGACATTGATTTATAGCAGCGGAATTAAAGAAGAACACATGAACACAAGTCATTCAAAAGAATCTCTTTTATTGATATTGAATACAAGATTACATCTGTGGGCGCAAGGCCAAATTACAATGTCTCTCGTGCTCACTTTTCTCTCATTTACAAGTCACTCTGCTCTCTCTCATCTCTCGATACAATACTTGAATCCAGCGGAAGCTTCGGAAGGCGATGTCCATACATTATGTCCTGTATAAGTCTTCAATCACCGTGGCCGCAAGCTTCGAATCGCCAAGGAACTCCGTGCCTCGACGCATCCAAGCGAGCTCCGCGCCACGAGCTTCCACCTGTGCCTGCACATGAATCACTGTGTGGGTGTCAGTACCACTGTACTGGTGGAGTGAGCTTCTCGCCCACCCATACAAAACCTACACGTTTCATTTACTTTGTGCAACATAAACCCTTTTACGATTGTCTTTCTATTCTTGCCTTAGGATCAGTTTTAGGACCGGCGCCTTAGCGCAACTTGTGTATCGGAACCATCCCGTGCTAGCAATGTCAACGTTAACTCATACTTTGTGCCTAGACCACTCCTTGTGCCAACAACGTTAACCTATCAAGTCGTGTTTGCCTTACGGCCATAATCAGAGACGCAACTACACGAAGGACTCCATTTCCTTGCCTCTAGACCTTTCTCGTGCTTGCATTGTCGATGCACCGACTTATACTTATCTTTCGTGCCAAACTCTGGGACGTAACGACTCGATCGTGCCACAACTCGATTCGTGCTTCAATACCTCCGAGGCAGTGCCTCCTTGCTTAGTCTCGGCTACACTTGTGTCGTGACAACGCGGCCGTGCCTCATATTTCGAGGCCGAGCCCAATAACTCAACGTAACTTTATACAACTAGCCCTACGGCCCTTCTCGACTTAACTCGCGACAGCTCACGCCTAACACATGCAACTCTATGCCAACAACTTAACACTCGACGCCACATCTCGTGGATGTAGTGCCCCGTTCCGCAAAGTCAATCGGAGGAATCGAAACGCCGACGGCGTTCGGCCTTAGCCTTGCAACGGCTTGCTCGGAGACATCGCTCAGGTGGGGTAGTTTCGGTGAACTCTCCTCATCTTTGCCTTCACATAATAAATCGTGTTTTCAACTTGCACAAGTTAGGCTTGATAAATAAAAGCTACGCATCCACATAGCTAAGGGAATAATTCCGACGGGTTGAATCGAGTTAGAACATGGAAAACGTCCCACGGTCGGCTTAGAGTTGGTGCACAGCGTGCTTTGAAAATGACACTCGGTCCTTCGTCCCGTGGCTTGGGAGAAGGAAAGTTGGTCTTCGGTGCAAAAGTTGAGAGTTAGCCTAAGTCATAGGCGTCGCCCGCACAAATGCTTGCTAAAGCATGCACGGTCCTGTCCCGCAAAGCTTGGCATAGCCTTTGCTCGTCCCTTGGGTTAAGTTGTAGGCTTGAGTGAGTTAGGCAAAAGTTATGCCGGTCGACCTAAGTTATTCTATGTGTTGTTCCGCTCATTCTGCGGTTGTCAAGATAAATAGTCCCACGACCCCAAGGTCCGTCATATGAAGTATGACTTGGGCGACAGTAGTACGTCGAACACGAGTCGGTTTAGAGGCACGAGCCACGGTTGGTTCAGTGGAAAGTTAGCCACGGTCGGTCGATACTTATGGAAACACGTTATGTTCAAGTTAAGTTGGAAGGCTATGCAGTAGCCGTTCCCTGAGTTCAAAGAATGTTAAGTCTAAGCGATGGGTAGTCGCCGAGGCAACCCTGGTTAGGGGCTCTGCAAAGGAAGTACGAAAAGTGAAAAGAGTAAAACAACCAAGTAAATGAATTGATCATATAACAGCCCCAACAGTATCCTAAAATACACCATGTTAACCCTTATGAACTTGGACAACTTGTCGACAAGGGGTGGTTTCTTCGAGCGGCACCCCGGGGCCACGGGACCGACTCGGCCTAGGAAGAAACTGGTTGTAGCCGAGCTGGGTAATAGGCAACGCTGGTTAGGCGATCGGTAAGGCGGGGACTTTCATCGGGGCTCGCTACCTGCGTTGAAAGGGTCCCGTACTGCCAGGCTACGTCCAAGGCGGCTGGTTAGGCCAATCCCATAACAAACACTTAACATAAATTATTAACAACTGACATGGTAAAGTTTTATGTCCACAATGGCTGGTTAGGCCAGTGACCTTTCATATAGACATGTCGGCACGGGCGGCAATCCGCGTGGGTGCCTTTGGATTGAGTTGAATATGCATGAGTTAAAAAGACATAATGTCGGAGCCTAAGATTTGGCTACAGCGAAGGCGACGTGCTTCGGCACGAGATGTGGCGTCGAGTGTTAAGTTGTTGGCATAGAGTTGCATGTGTTAGGCGTGAGCTGTCGCGAGTTAAGTCGAGAAGGGCCGTAGGGCTAGTTGTATAAAGTTACGTTGAGTTGTTGGGCTCGGCCTCGAAATATGAGGTACGGCCGCGTTGTCACGACACAAGTGTAGCCGAGACTAAGCAAGGAGGCACTGCCTCGGAGGTATTGAAGCACGAATCGAGTTGTGGCACGACCGAGTCGTTACGTCCCAGAGTTTGGCACGAAAGATAAGTATAAGTCGGTGCATCGACAATGCAAGCACGAGAAAGGTCTAGAGGCAAGGAAATGGAGTCCTTCATGTAGTTGCGTCTCTGATTATGGCCGTAAGGCAAACACGACTTGATAGGTTAACGTTGTTGGCACAAGGAGTGGTCTAGGCACAAAGTATGAGTTAACGTTGACATTGCTAGCACGGGATGGTTCCGATACACAAGTTGCGCTAAGGCGCCGGTCCTAAAACTGATCCTAAGGCAAGAATAGAAAGACAATCGTAAAAGGGTTTATGTTGCACAAAGTAAATGAAACGTGTAGGTTTTGTATGGGTGGGCGAGAAGCTCACTCCACCAGTACAGTGGTACTGACACCCACACAGTGATTCATGTGCAGGCACAGGTGGAAGCTCGTGGCGCGGAGCTCGCTTGGATGCGTCGAGGCACGGAGTTCCTTGGCGATTCGAAGCTTGCGGCCACGGTGATTGAAGACTTATACAGGACATAATGTATGGACATCGCCTTCCGAAGCTTCCGCTGGATTCAAGTATTGTATCGAGAGATGAGAGAGAGCAGAGTGACTTGTAAATGAGAGAAAAGTGAGCACGAGAGACATTATAATTTGGCCTTGCGCCCACAGATGTAATCTTGTATTCAATATCAATAAAAGAGATTCTTTTGAATGACTTGTGTTCATGTGTTCTTCTTTAATTCCGCTGCTATAAATCAATGTCTCTGTACGGGACTTCTGTGCGACGACCCCGTCACAGCCGCTGTAATCGGCCGTTATGGAACCCGCCTTGCACGAGCGCAATCTAGGCTCGTGCGGCATCACGCCTTAGCGAGGACGATCGCTCCTACGGGAGCGGGGCGTGTCATAGTGGTATCAGAGCACAGCTTTACGTCCTTGGACCGTCGATTGAATTCTTTAACTCCGTTGTTTCCGCAAACTCTGAATTGTGCTTCCGCAACGTGTTATCGTTGGTGCGCTCTCTCTCAAATGTCCCTCGGCATGTCCATACAATAAGTCTAAATATTTTCGAAAGCTCGTACAAGCGTTCATTCGAACGTATCGGTAGGCTATCGCCGGATGCATCGTAGGCCTTTGTGCCGAATGGTGTCAAACTTGACTCGATAGAAAACACTTGCTAAGTTGACATGTCGCTGCGTGCCTAATTAGTCCAACGTCGACCCTAGCAATTGAGCGTGCAAGCTCGGAATATAGTCCGCACAGGATGGCTATGCGCACGGCCTTTTGGCTAAGTTGTGTTTCGCGTCGCGCACCTCGACCCTTGGTGCAAACGAATCGCGAGCGATAACAAGTATCGTTCGGTCGGGAACGGAGATATACTTAGAGTGTCTATCGATAGGAACGCTATTGGACTAACGTTTAGGCGTACACGAAAGATTGATTTGGATTTCGAGGAAATAGTACGAACGACTTAGTGCGTCGATACGACGCGAGCGACTATGCTAGCGATTCGTCGAACGAATCTGAAGGATGTCTTAGCGAATGACGCGAATGTGATTGAGGACTGGATCGTATGGCTTGAATCCGAGTGGTGTATGTGATAGGTAAGAAGAAGAATAAGAATGAGTGTCGACGACTAGTCGAGTGGCTCAAGTCCGAGTGGTGTATGGTTCGTCTTAGAAATTGTTCGAGTGAATATTGAGGATTACGAGTATGTCGGCGAGGCGATGCGATCGTGCAAAGCCTTAGAACGTGTCACGCTTAGTTGGTCGTGACTTCGAATGTCCCGAACGAGCATCTCGTTCGGACAACTTGTGAATGAGCAATGCGAGTTAGAAAACCGATTCGGAACGATGAATGAAAATAAATGGTCTTGATCGAGGAAACTTAGAGGATCGCGCGTGCGATATCGGATTGATGCAAAGAAAATGTGACTTGAGTTTTGAATAACGATTTTGAAACGAGCTTGAGGAATAGCGATCGAACTTGATCTTGAATATCGAGGAATGGTGGTATATCCAGTTCGGACAATAGCATCAAGTCGTACGATTCGAAATTGGTTGCGAAGGAAGATCGTCAGGTTACGCATGTCGTCGATGGTATTGAGGCGTATCAAAGATCGATATACGATAACTCGGGGGTACTCTGGCTCGGCAAATGACGATCGTGCAGATGTCATTGTTTCGATGGATGTTATAATCGAGATGTTAAAATGTGTCGAGAAAAGGATAGGCTTGGCTCGAGGATTTTCTAAGTTGAACGAATGACGATCGAACTATCGAACTTCGGGTGGATGAAAAATGGAATGTTTGGATTTGCTTCGTCGATAACCACAACGTTGACGTTCTTGTCTTATGCGAGCGCTACTCCAGCCTCGCACATGCGTCACGCTGATTAGAGCGATCACTCTGCGTGAGCGCTGGTATGGTGATTCATACAGCGGGAGTGGTCGAACTTGCACGGTGCGACAATGTGTGCTTCGACTTGTGGTTTGACGCGAAGATGGACTCGAGATTGAATTGGTGTGATTGTCGATTAAACTTGAGGATTGAATAGGCCCAATCTGCGTATCGAGAATGAATGAGTCTAAACTCAAACAAGAGTTACGCCCCGATGAGAATGATTATTCCGCGGGAGCGTTGCGTGGTGATTCACGAACCGCCGTGGATAATCGGACTCGCGTGAGATTGGGGCGCAACGTATTGTCGAGCGAGACGACCTCGTGATCGAATACATGAATTGGTTAGAATTGGTGAATTGAAGGGATTCGAATATACGCAACGCGTGCCGTAATGCGAATTAGGTGATCGTGCTCGATGTTTAGAAATTTGAATGACGCGAGCTTGGGTAGAAAATCCTGTACTACCGACTTTGGTTTGACCCTAGGATTGGGGTCAGTGTTGGCATTATTGTTGGGGAACTATGATTCCAATCCTGACATTGACTTAGCCTCGAAAAGAAATAGCCTAGCGGTTAGGCGAGACGCCCTGTTTCAAGTGTTAGCAATCGGAAGAATTAAACTTGAGGATTGGCATGCATGGAAATCACGAATGTAGGAAACCCTGCTCACGAGACTCGGCTGACATGCATATATTTCAGGGACGCCTGGGTATGTGCACGATGCGAGTCGAGTGAGAATGACAATTCTCTATCATGCGGCTTGGCTGAATACATGTATTTTAGGGACGCTTGGAATGCGTGCACGATCCAGCCAAGTGATACGGCGAGTTCAAGCAAGGCTTGAAAGATGGGAGTGTGTCGAGATCTTGAAATCGTGTTAAAGGAAGGATTGATAATAGTGCGAGCGTGGCGCGGAATCGAAGGAACGAGTAGGTGTGTGCGTACGATTAAGTCTTGGCCAATAGAAAAGGGTAGGATGACTTGCCTTCAGGAAAGTCTCGAGGACGAGACTTGTTCTGAGTGGTGTATGATGTAGTGCCCCGTCCCGCAAAGTCAATCGGAGGAATCGAAACGCCGACGGCGTTCGGCCTTAGCCTTGCAACGGCTTGCTCGGAGACATCGCTCAGGTGGGGTAGTTTCGGTGAACTCTCCTCATCTTTGCCTTCACATAATAAATCGTGTTTTCAACTTGCACAAGTTAGGCTTGATAAATAAAAGCTACGCATCCACATAGCTAAGGGAATAATCCCGACGGGTTGAATCGAGTTAGAACATGGAAAACGTCCCACGGTCGGCTTAGAGTTGGTGCACAGCGTGCTTTGAAAATGACACTCGGTCCTTCGTCCCGTGGCTTGGGAGAAGGAAAGTTGGTCTTCGGTGCAAAAGTTGAGAGTTAGCCTAAGTCATAGGCGTCGCCCGCACAAATGCTTGCTAAAGCATGTACGGTCCTGTCCCGCAAGGCTTGGCATAGCCTTTGCTCGTCCCTTGGGTTAAGTTGTAGGCTTGAGTGAGTTAGGCAAAAGTTATGCCGGTCGACCTAAGTTATTCTATGTGTTGTTCCGCTCATTCTGCGGTTGTCAAGATAAATAGTCCCACGACCCCAAGGTCCGTCATATGAAGTATGACTTGGGCGACAGTAGAGCGTCGAACACGAGTCGGTTTAGAGGCACGAGCCACGGTTGGTTCAGTGGAAAGTTAGCCACGGTCGGTCGATACTTATGGAAACACGTTATGTTCAAGTTAAGTTGGAAGGCTATGCAGTAGCCGTTCCCTGAGTTCAAAGAATGTTAAGTCTAAGCGATGGGTAGTCGCTGAGGCAACCCTGGTTAGGGGCTCTGCAAAGGAAGTACGAAAAGTGGAAAGAGTAAAACAACCAAGTAAATGAATTGATCACATAACAGCCCCAACAGTATCCTAAAATACACCATGTTAACCCTTATGAACTTGGACAACTTGTCGACAAGGGGTGGTTTCTTTGAGCGGCACCCCGGGGCCACGGGACCGACTCGGCCTAGGAAGAAACTGGTTGTAGCCGAGCTGGGTAATAGGCAACGCTGGTTAGGCGATCGGTAAGGCGGGGACTTTCATCGGGGCTCGCTACCTGCGTTGAAAGGGTCCCGTACTGCCAGGCTACGTCCAAGGCGGCTGGTTAGGCCAATCCCATAACAAACACTTAACATAAATTATTAACAACTGACATGGTAAAGTTTTATGTCCACAATGGCTGGTTAGGCCAGTGACCTTTCATATAGACGTGTCGGCACGGGCGACAATCCGCGTGGGTGCCTTTGGATTGAGTTGAATATGCATGAGTTAAAAAGACACAATGTCGGAGCCTAAGATTTGGCTACAGCGAAGGCGACGTGCTTCGGCACGAGATGTGGCGTCGAGTGTTAAGTTGTTGGCATAGAGTTGCATGTGTTAGGCGTGAGCTGTCGCGAGTTAAGTCGAAAAGGGCCGTAGGGCTAGTTGTATAAAGTTACGTTGAGTTGTTGGGCTCGGCCTCGAAATATGAGGCACGGCCGCGTTGTCACGACACAAGTGTAGCCGAGACTAAGCAAGGAGGCACTGCCTCGAAGGTATTGAAGCACGAATCGAGTTGTGGCACGACCGAGTCGTTACGTCCCAGAGTTTGGCACGAAAGATAAGTATAAGTCGGTGCATCGACAATGCAAGCACGAGAAAGGTCTAGAGGCAAGGAAATGGAGTCCTTCGTGTAGTTGCGTCTCTGATTATGGCCGTAAGGCAAACACGACTTGATAGGTTAACGTTGTTGGCACAAGGAGTGGTCTAGGCACAAAGTATGAGTTAACGTTGACATTGCTAGCACGGGATGGTTCCGATACACAAGTTGCGCTAAGGCGCCGGTCCTAAAACTGATCCTAAGGCAAGAATAGAAAGACAATCGTAAAAGGGTTTATGTTGCACAAAGTAAATGAAACGTGTAGGTTTTGTATGGGTGGGCGAGAAGCTCACTCCACCAGTACAGTGGTACTGACACCCACACAGTGATTCATGTGCAGGCACAGGTGGAAGCTCGTGGCGCGGAGCTCGCTTGGATGCGTCGAGGCACGGAGTTCCTTGGCGATTCGAAGCTTGCGGCCACGGTGATTGAAGACTTATACAGGACATAATGTATGGACATCGCCTTCCGAAGCTTCCGCTGGATTCAAGTATTGTATCGAGAGATGAGAGAGAGCAGAGTGACTTGTAAATGAGAGAAAAGTGAGCACGAGAGACATTGTAATTTGGCCTTGCGCCCACAGATGTAATCTTGTATTCAATATCAATAAAAGAGATTCTTTTGAATGACTTGTGTTCATGTGTTCTTCTTTAATTCCGCTGCTATAAATCAATGTCTCTGCACGGGACTTCTGTGCGACGACCCCGTCGCAGCCGCTGTAATCGGCCGTTATGGAACCCGCCTTGCACGAGCGCAATCTAGGCTCGTGCGGCATCACGCCTTAGCGAGGACGATCGCTCCTACGGGAGCGGGGCGTGTCAATTCGTACCTTCTGAGTGGACCGTTTCTAGCTTGTAGAAGATCGCCCGTTGTGTAGTTTAGAATTTTTATTTTTATTCATTTTTTTATAAATGTGTTGTAAACGCATAAGCCCAATTTTTATGTATTGTGTAGCTTAGGAGTAGCCTAGCTCTTTTCCTGCGTTTAAGTTGATATTATCGCGCGCTAGTTATCTATAATTGAAACCGGAAACGTTATTTCTAAAAAGAAAAATAAAATTTTCTCACATTCATTAGATGCCTTAATTTCGATACATATCAACATATTTCATGCTTTTATCATTAAAAGAATTTTTTTTTGTTTCATTAAAAGAATATATATATATATATATATATATATATATATATATATATATATATATATATATTTTATATATATATATATATATATATTTTATATATATATATATATATATATATATATATATATATATAAAATATATATATATATATATATATATATATATATATACATATATATATATATATATATATATATATATATATAAAAGTTTTTTCATAAATTGTGCTACCTACTCTTTCCAAACAAAGTAAGAAAATTGACTCTTTATACAAGTTGGAAATAACATAACGACGTTAGAGTAAATTAATCGTTAGTGTAATTATTAATCAGAAAATTACCTAGGACCAATATTAGAGATTGCAACTAGACACCTAGAAATGGTTATATTGGAACTGAGACGTCCTTTTAATTAAATGTAGGGTTTCGAGGACTATACTGAGATCCTCCTTTCCTCCATCTTCCTTTTACAAAACTCAAGGCAAGTATACTATCGTATTTATTATATGTTAATCAATGCTTATTTTATTGCAGATTGTCACATTGCGCCACGGACTTGTCCTCTTGAACTCAATTATTGACTCTGGGTATTGGGGAATAGTGTAGTACTTGTGACCAAAGCTCCCTTACAATTATTGTGTATAGCTAAAGCCGCACTTGCAAGTGTGCCGAAGTCGGATCGTATGCTAGAATATAAATTGAATCTACCAACCGGTCACAAGTAGCTACCTATTCAAATTCACAATTGCTTCATTGTTTCAATGCATCAATATTTCAAATTGCCTGGAAATTAAATATTTAAATTGTTTTATTGCATCAAAAATATTTCAACTGTTTTCATATGCTAAATTCATTTTTTGCTTAAAATGCTGGAAATTACAATTGTGTACTTGTTCATTCCTGACTGAAACCCAATTTTCCAACATAAGCAAGTTTGAGGACGAAGAGCTATTCTTTAATAGCTAATATGATCATGTTTTGTACCATGAGGAGACCCTGGAACCCAACATGGAGAACATTGTTCCAGAGGCACCTGAGTCAGTTACTTAGATAGCTGAAGGTTATTTATTCCCTGCTTTAGCAAATCCCTTTTTCAGAACAACATTTGAAGTTTGTAATATTTACTTTTATGTTCAGCACTTCTTTAGAAACTTGCAAGTCTGGTTTGAATGAAAAGTTCTATTTTTTTCGCAAATTTAGATGTTGTGACTTGGATATCCACTATTGATCAGACAGCTTACTACCGCCATTTTACCACGATATAGGCTGGACATGATTTGACTTGACCCAAACATCTTGGGATTGGATCGTGACAGGTTTGGATGTAATCACTGAAAAATCATTCTCATCTTTAAAGCCTACAAAGTTCTTTCTTCTTAATGGGAGTAGTATACTCAAATACTACAAGCACAAAAAAAATGACGGCAACATCTCATTGCTAATCTTAGCAATCAAATTACCCTTTTTTATTTTCAGACTTTCTTCATCTTTTGCCAAGAGCTTCATTTTCCTCTTTATTCAAAACTTGAGAGTCCACTAGTTCTAAAGACATTACTATCCAACGTAAACTGAAGAAATCATTTCTTACTTTGACCATATATATGATTTGATTTTCATGTCATTGACTTAGACCATATATATATATATATATATATATATATATATATATATATATATATATATATATATATATAAAATATATATATATATATATATATATCATTTATTGGACTTTCCATGTGTTGGATTTCCAATATATTGTAAGCCTATATATGATTGTTTTTCATATATTGGACTTCTATATCGGATTTTCAATATATAGTAAGTCTATTGGATTTTCATATCTTTGAATTGGACCAAATCCAAAAACGCTAAGAGCAACTTGAAACAACAAGAATCTAAACCTACTAAACGTTCACCCTATTGCAAATTTGGAGGGGGCTTTGGCATGGGTGGAAGATGACGACGGAAGGTTCATGAGTTGCTGTGGGGTGATTCGTTTTTCATATATCGGATTTCCAATAGATTAGATTACTTAAATAAGATCTTGGTACGGACATGACAATATCCGCATCCGTATCCGACTTTTTTCGTAATATACGAATCCGATCTGATATTCGAACGAATATCTCTTTTGACACATCGAATCCGTATCCGTCTAGTTTAACGGATATCTGATAATATCCGATCCGCTTAGCTAAAAAAATTCGAATACTATTATTCGAATATCCGAAATCCGAAATAATACAAATTTAGTTATAATCCGAATATCCGAAAACCAAATTCAATTGCTCTATTTGGGCCCTTTCGTATTCTGTTAAAAATTCCAAGAAAGTTCAATTGACTTGATCCACATATTGCTCTATTCGAGTCCTTTCAACTTATTTTGAAAATCATCTCTATTAATTAATATATATTATATATACATTATACTGCAATATATATAAAATTTTCGATATCTGAATATGATATCCGATATCCGAAATTTGTACTTTAAAGTCGGATCTGATATTAGTGAATTCGAATATCTTAATCTCCGAATTCGTATCCGAAAAAAGATAATATCCGAAAAAAAATTGGATATTTGAATCCGATATCCGAAATTTCGAATAATATCTGAAAGTTCGGATATGGAATCGAATCGGATTCGAATTTTCGACTATCCATTGACAGGTCTAGTTGTAAACACGAGGATCCTTGGGGATGCAAAAAATGAAGGGTTACGGGTCCCCTATATATATATATATATATATATATATATATATATATATATATATATATATATATATATATATATATATATATAGGAAAATTCTACAATACATCCGCTGGAAATGGATGTATCGATACATCCGAAATCTGGACCGTTGGATTTTAATCCAACGGTTCAGGTTTAATTCAGATAAAATAATACAGGAGACATCATTTAATGCTGATTTAGACTTTTGACCTATTGGTAACTTGCTTTAGCAGGTCATTCTTCACTTTAATTTTTTCAATGAACACCCTAAATTAACTCATATTTACTCTCTCAAAAGTCCATCCAATTTAATCTGAACCTTTTTTTTTTGGTTACAGGCCATGGTAGTCGTGGTGGTGCTGGTGGTGGTGGAAAGAGAAACGGAGATGAAGAAAGAAATAAGAAACGGTTCGGATCGCGTCGAACGTCGTCGAGCACCCCTAGAACAACGAGGAGTACCAGCTGCGCCGAGAAGAATCGGTCCGCTTCGCGTCGGACGTCGTCGAGGCCTCCTCGAACAAGGAGAAGTACCAGTGGCGCCGCTCTAATTTTACTGCCCATGCCATTGTCTGAAATTTTATTTTTCATTTAACAATTTAATATTTTGTTAATAAAGCTACATGTCATGGTGGTGGTGGTGAACTGAGGAAACCTGCTTCTGAGGTCGGGCGGATTATTTTTTAACTTTTCTAAAGATAATATTTTCGAGGAGAATATTTTTTTGGACAAAAAATGGCCATTCTCTTTGCTTTTAACACGGAGAATGGTACATTTAGGACGGAGAATGGTACATTTAGGACGGAGAATACGGCGAATGTACGGAGAATGGCCATTCTCTTTGCTTTTAATATGGCGAATGGACGGTGAATACGGCCAATGGACGGAGAATGGCCATTCTCTTTGCTTTTAATACGGCGAATGGACGGAGAATGGTACATTTAGGACGGAGAATGGACGGAGAATACGGCGAATGGCCATTCTCTTTGCTTTTAATACGGCGAATGGACGGTGAATACGGCGAATGGACGGAGAATGGCCATTCTCTTTGCTTATAACACGGAGAATGGCCATTCTCTTTGCTTTTAATACGGCGAATGGACGGAGAATGGTACATTTAGGACGGAGAATGGTACATTAAGGAAGCCGACAAAAGCTTGTTCTCTCAAATCTCTTCTTTGTGTAAATTAAATCCAAGGAGGACACAATCCCTAATTTTAGTTATTGCTTAGCAGAGTCTGCTTGGTTGTTGTAAAATTGTGGTGTTGCTTCTGTGACACTTTCATCTTTAATCTCATGTTTTCTATGAATATGTGTTCTATTTGATTTTGATTTAGTAATCTTTCCGTATTTAGTTTTTTTGTTTCATCTAACAATTTAATATTTTTGTTATAAATCTACAGGGCATGGTGGTGCTGGAAGGAGAAACGGAGATGAAGAAGAAAAGAAGAAGAAGTTCCGGTTCGCAGTGGACTTCGTCGAGTTCCTCAATCAAGCGGAATTAAAACTCTTATAGAGTTCCTTAATTGGAGTTGATCACGATAACCTTTTGTAATTTTCAAACGGATAGTAGAATCTTCTTCGAGCCCTCCTCAATCAAACGGCTAGTAGAATCTTCCTCGAGCTCTCCTTAATCAAACGGCTAGTAGATTGCTTGCTAGTCTCAAAATTTATTTGTCTTTCCATCTTTCTCACTTTTTGTACTTCTCTCTTGCTATATATACAATAGTTTTCTTGTTTCATAGTACTATTATTCATTCTGAAATACATAGAATAGTTTTCTGAAATACAATAGTTTTTTTGTTCTCAAGATGTCTACTCGTGTGGGAGAAAATGTAGAAGACGTAGAAGATTGGATGCCAAATCCAAATGAAACCTTCATTCCGCGTTTGTTGCGCAAGATTGAACAACATCTGTCGACGATTTCAGCTGATGTTGCAAAGATAAAAATTGAACAAATGAAGTTATCTCGGCGTTTGGATAAGATTGAAGAATCTCAAGCTTTGAAGGAGGCATCTTCATCTAGAGCATTTAATAATGTGAAGGTGGTTTCCGTTGAATCTTCTTCCGAAGAGGAGGACGTGGAGCTACAGTCTCGTAGTAAAGCATTGGACCGATATCTCGCATTGGACGCTATAGAAGAAGAAGAAACTGACTTTAGCAGTCCTTCTAAAAGAATGCGTAGAAATTTATAGCCGGTCACACCATCCAAAAATTTAATAAGGGGTTCAACCTCGAAGCCTAGCAATTGTACTAGCGTTTCTTCGAGATATTACGACTATATTTTTGCAGATGATAGACCTGACGAGTAAGTAATATGAGTTTTGATTTAATTCCAACAGTTTTTTTCTCCTAATTTATTCGTTTCTTTTCTTAGAGAAATAATATCATCTTGCAACAAAACCTATGTGTCTCGGTGGGAGATGAAAACCTTAGCTCCTTTAACGAGCATTACCAATGGGGTATGTATAGATAGTATATTTCTTCTTAGATGCCATCTATGTTTACTTCGATTCCATCGCTGACATTTTTAATATTTTATTCAGATTGTAAGTATTGTCTCTGCTCTTCTCACCGCGGAGGAACGGAAAAGAACCTCCAATAAAGCTAATGTATGGTTTTTACCAATAAGGATGTCGGTGAGTGAGCATTTTATTCTTCAATGCATATGCATTAACAATTTTCTCGTTTGTTTGTCCTTCGTAATGTATTAATTGATGTGTATGTAGAAAGCCACGTTACCTCAATCCGTCAAAAAGGCTCATGAAGTATGGAAGAAGTTTAAATACTTTCAGGATTACATGGGATCTTTAAGCACTTGTAAAGAGGTATTAATGTATTTATGTTTAATTATTAATCCTAATTTTCTAAAAATTTACTAATTTATTTTACCTAATTATCCTGATTCAGATATACATACCCATTCATTTGGGCGAACACTATACTCTTGCAAGAGTTGTGTTTAAAAACAGGACTGTTGAAATTTGGGACTCACTTGCATCTAAAGATGATCCGATTCAAAGCAGAACAGTTATAAAAGAAATAGTAAGCTCATATTTATCAATTTTTATGAATTGGGTACAAGAATACGCATTATACTAATACATATTGTTTTCTGGTAATTGTAGCTTTCAAATTTAGATATCTTTCTCGAAGAAGAGATTTTGAAGCTGAGAGATGCTAGGTTCAGCTTTTCTACTTTTGTAATAAAATGTCCTTCTTATGTTCCCCGCCAAGGCAATTTAGTTGATTGTGGAATTTTTTTAATTGCATTCATGAAAGACCGATGTAGTCTGGACTACCGTTCTATCGATGTAAGTATGAAAATATGTCGTCAAAAACTTCAACTTTTTAGAGCAATATTTTTGATGTTATGTTTGTTATATGCAGTTTGATGCGGAAAAGGAAAGACGCATAGTTACTGAATGAATTACAACTTCAGAGCACAATGAAGAGCTAAAAAAGAAGTCCAATCTGGTTGAATATGGAAGACGATGATTTTTTTTCTTCTTCTTTTATATTTAATGTATGGAAAGCCCTAATGTATTATGTTCATTTGTTTTGTTGAGTTGTAATGACATTTTTGCCAAACGGCTTCAATTCTTTTTAATTAAACAGAAAGGAGTCTTTTGTCCTTCCATCGAATGACATTTTTGCCCTTCTAATTAATTCAAAACACCCCCGAACCCTTTTATTAAAAAAAAGAAAAGGGAAAAAGAAAACCGTTTCGGAGCCTCCTCTTCTTCCATACTCCACTCTGTACTCAAACCTAGATCATTCTCCTCCAAAATCTTTAAACCTTCCTCCCCATTCGCAATATTCACACCATGTCGGCATCAGCGGCAGAATCATCACCGACAGCATTACCAAATAGAGAAGATGCACCAATTACAGAAAATCCAAAAGCGACAGACGGAGAACAACGGAAACCCTATTCTAAGAAAGTTGCAAAAAAGAAAAAGGAAAAAGTTGCTAAACAAAAAGAAGTGCAAGAAGAAGTGCAAACAGAAGGTATAACTTTGATTTTATGTTCGCAAATTCTGTATATATTTCAAGGAAAATGACATTCTCCGTCATAAAACGTATTTGAATGTTAAATTCTATTCGCCGTTTAATTTGGAACGAATAATGTCATTCTCCGTCTAACTTGAAACGGAGAATGCTGTTCCCAGTGTTAAAACCCATAAGAATGGCCATTCTCCGACCTAATTTTTGGTTTTTTTTTGTTTTGCAGAAAGAAAATCTGTCAGGAATAAGGATTCAAGACTTTTCCGTTCTACCTTCAAGCCAATGCTAAATCTTATGGAGGAGGTCAATCGAGATGCTGGCCGTTTACCTGAGCCAGTTATTGGTTCCTTGAAGAATACCGGTTTCTGGAATTTTGTCGAGATTTTCTACCAAAACAGAGTCCACGTCTCCGAAATGGCCAAGGTAACGGAAGGGCTTGAGAATTTAATTGCAAGTTACACAGAAGAAGAAGATGGCGTCGGATGCTTTGAATTGAGCACCACTGTTAAAATCGTGCCAAGCGTCAAGGATATGGCAGTCATATTCGGTCTCCCGCTGAATGAAGAAAGCGTTGATGATATTTCTTACAGAAGATTGATAAAGGAAAAACAACAGCAGCCCACACCACCAGCATCATTGAGCCTGTGTAGAGATCATTTCACAAGATTGCTGGCTAATACTAAGGGCAAACACTCAGAAGTCACGAATAAGGAAATGAGAGACAAGTTCTTTGAATTGTTACGACGGCTTCGTGGCGGAGATAAAGCTGTTAATCCAGATGATTTGGCCAAGCTAATAATCTTCCACTTGTGCCAAACTGTATTCTTCATAAAGTCTGGCGGTTCAAATTTGCCGTACAGATTCTTGGCCTTGGTAGACAGTGTGGACGTGATCAACAGTATATGCTGGCCAAGGTTAATCCTGGCATATGTAATGGATAGCATAAAGAGGAGTAGAAGCAAAACTGAACATGGGGATTACTCAATAGCTTTCCACAAATTGGAAGGTTGCACAATATACTTCCTCTATTGGTTTGCAGAACATAGTAAATTTGTGGAAAGGAAGTTCGTCCCAATTCCTGATTACCCAAGATTTTTCACACGGAATGGGTACGATATCTCAAACTTCCTCAAGGCCGAATATCACAACAAAATGAGATCGAAGATGATATTGGAAGATCTGGTTATACCTGTTGGGGAAGAAGAAGGGCACAAAGAAGAGGAGCCACCTATAGAAGAAGTTAAAAAAGAGGGAGAGGAAGAACACCAAGAAGCAGGTGGGGATAATTTTGATGAACAACGGATAACACCGCATCATGAAATGGGCGCTGTGATGGACGACTCAGCAAAGGAATTGGAGGATTTGAGAAGACATCATTCTGATATTCTTGCACAGAATGAAGAACTGAAAGAAAAGTTGAAAGAGATGGAGGCACAAGGAGCGCAGTTACGTGCAGCCAACTTTGAGAATGCCATACTCAAAGAAAAGCTGAAAGTGCTCCAGGCAGAAGAAGAGCAACAATGTGCAGTCAACGTTGTGATAGAGGGCTCTGTGCATGAACTGGAGGATTTGAGAAGACATCATTCTGATATTCTTGCGCAGAATGAAGAACTCAAAGAAAAGTTAAAAGAGATGGAGGCACAAGGAGCGCAGTTACGTGCAGCCATCCTTGAGAACGAGAAACTCAAAGAAAAGCTGAAAGAGCTCGAGGCACAAGAATCACAACAACGTGCAGTCAACGTTCTGATGGAGGGCTCTGTGCATGAACTGGAGGATTTGAGAAAGCAGAATTCTGTTCTTAAAGCGCAGAATGAAGAACTCAAAGAAAAGTTAAAGAGATGGAGGCACAAGGAGCGCAGTTACGTGCAGCCAACCTTGAGAACGAGAAACTCAAAGAAAAGCTGAAAGAGCTCGAGGCACAAGAATCACAACAACGTGCAGTCAACATTCTGATGGAGGGCTCTGTGCATGAACTGGAGGATTTGAGAAAGCAGAATTCTGTTCTTAAATCAGATCTACACGCACAAGGTAAAATCTTTTCTATTTCAAATTTCTGATTTGTAATCTTCCAGGAGAATGACTATTCTCCGTGTACTATAACACGGAGAATAGTCATTCTCCGTGTTATTTGGAACGGATAATTGCTGTTCCCTATCATGTCGATACTGGAAAGGTTATTCTCCGTGTAATTCCAAACGGAGAATTCTATTCTCCGTATTATATTACACGGAGAATGTCATTCTCCGTGTTAGGTTCACATCATACATTTCATTGTTGTTTGTTTTATTTCAGTGCGAACAACCAAACAACTCAGAGAAACAAATGAAAGGATCGTTGAGGAGAAAAGGGAGCTTCAAAATAAAGTTGAATCATTTAATATTGAAGCCAATGAAAAGGATTTGAAAATTAAAGATCTCCTAGCCATGGTTGAAGTACTTCAGGATGAGGAGTTACAAGCAGCTGCTGAACCTGCTGCTCCAAGAGAAGTCAGAAGAAGAGGAGGATCGGGGGGAAAGAGGTTAATAAAAAGCAATACAGTTGGAGAGGCTAATAAAAAGCGGAAGGTTAATGCCGCTCCGAAATCCCGGAAAGACGCCAAAATGGCTGGATTAAAGAAGAACCACGTCATACTAAGGGAATGCGATGAACTCTTACTTTGGAAACATGCGGATGAAGAGCTGAAGAAACAATACATCGACATCGTAATTTCCAGAAAGAATTCTCCAAAGTATGTATTCTGAACCATTTTTTTCGTTCGTTTTTTCTAGACTTTTTTCACAATTATGTAATGAGAATCTATATTTATTAATTTAATGTAAACTAAATTTATGTGCAGTGATATGGTATACGAATTTTTTCCGGAAGAGGGTGAAAATGAAGTTTCAGTCCAGCTGTCGGCAGTAGACATGCAAGACATACTCAACTATGATGACATGGAGGCTGGCATACTGGACATAATAATAAGGAAGACGAGAGAAATTCAAGGCAGTAAAAGGTGTGCCCCGTCTAGTTCGAAGGAGGTGCCATTGATCCAGAAAAAAAAGCCGACGGCCCAATCACATAAGTGGTCTGCATTCATGACGACCCACACATTGGTAAGTATTCAAACAGAAAAATCCATATTCATGTGTACACCGATGAAAAATGACAGAAAAAATTACTCATGATATTGTGTATTGTTTTTGGGAAACAACAGACCGTCATTCAACGTGTCAATGAAGAAACCGCAAAATCTGGCGCCTGTGAAGACATCCAAAAAGTAGTAGACTTCGTCATGGGTTTGGAGGACGACATAGAGTTGTTATTCATCCCACTTTTTAATGCAACCATCAAACACTATACTCTGCTCACATTCAACTTTATCTCCTACGACTGGACACACTACAACTCCTTGAGGCAAACCACGTATGATACGTGCAAGGTGGATGCAGAATTAACGAAGAAAACCTTAGAGCCTATCGTCAGGAGAAAAGTTGATATGATGAGGGAGGGATGCCCGGCGAAGAAGGAGTATGAGAGCAAAGTGCTGAATTGTTCTCTAAATTGCCCACAACAACGGACACCCAACTGCCTCTTGTACATGGCGTATTATATGAATAGGTTGACGACTCCTCCCTTCGAAATACCGGGAGGAAATGACAATGAAACTCACCAGAAGATTACAAAGATGAGGTTGTCATGGGCTAAGGAGTTGCTTTCAAGCAAATATGTAAATCGATCCTAGCAATGACATTGTAAAACAACAATGTAATTATGATGTAATTGGGCAAGGAACTTCTGTCTTTTATAAGCTCTGCTTTTATAATATAATCATTTTTGAATTACATTTACATCGTCAAAACCACGAAAAGTTTGACTTTTATTTACATATGAAACAACTCGAACTCATGCGCCAAAAGGGCAGTAATTTTTATAATAAGATCTCCCAAATTCTGCCATTTATTGGCAAAATTTAACAACTCGAACACATGCGCCAAGCTGCAGTAACTTTTATTGTCATTAATACCAATGAATCTGCCATTTATACGCCATTAATACCAATGAATTCTTCCATTTATATGCCATTTATTCCTAATGAATCTGCCCCTTCGGATTATATTCTCCGTTTTAGTTGGAACGGAGAATGGTATTCTCCGTTTACTGGAAACGGGGAATAACTTTCCCGTTTAAATTAAATCGTTTGAGTATTCTATTCACCGTTTATGTCTGCTCTTCTGTCTTTTATAATAAAATCCTTTTTGAGTTACTTTTACATTGTGATAACCACGAAAAGTCTGACTTTTTGAGTTACATGTACATTATGAAAGTCTGAAATACTACATAAAATCCTACTATCAAGAAAAAAGTTGAATGTGAGCTGCGTGAGGGCATCGCAGAGCAATGGAACTCCTTGAGGCAAAGGAATTCCTTGAGGCAGTGAGTTCCTTTGCCTCAGTGAGTTCCTTTGCTCGGAGGATGCACGATGAAGTGGCTTGCCTCAAGGAGTCATCCAACGGTTCCTATGCTCTGACGATGCACGATGAATAACATCTACCACACGGACAAGAACTAAAAGACGGCAGAGAACAACACTCCTTGACAAATGAAGCTTTCAATTGAATTCCTTGAGGCAAATCACTTCATCGTGCATCGTCAGAGCAATGGAACGATCCCTGAACAAAGGAACTCCCTGCATAGTCAGAGCAATGGAACTCCATGAACAAAGGAACTCCGTGCATCGTCAGAGCGAATCAAAGTGCGAGCGCAATAAATCCAAACCCATACTCTGTCGGAGCGCTCGCACTTTGATTCGCTCTGACTATGCACGGAGTTCTTTTGTTCATGGAGTTCCATTGCTCTGACTATGCAGGGAGTTCCTTTGTTCAGGGAGTTCCATTGCTTGACGATGCACGATGAAGTGATTTTCATCAAGGAATTCAATTGAAAGCTTCATCTGTCAAGGAGTGTTGTTCTATGTCGTCTTTCAGTTCGTGTCCGCGTGGTAGATGGTATTCATCGTGCATCGTCAGAGCATAGAAACCGTTGGATGACTCCTTGAGGCAAGCCACTTCATCGTGTATCCTCCGAGCAAAGGAACTTACTGAGGCAAAGGAACCCACTGCCTCAAGGAATTCCTTGAGGCAGAGCACCGTGCAAAGCCATCCTTCTTCAACAAGGAACATGTAGAAGAGATAGACTCCTGGCTGGCGCTTTGACAGAGCATGGAACGATAATAAACTCCAAACTCATGCACATCTCAGTCTTCTGAAGGACTTCACCACCGTGCATCGTCGGACCAATGGAACATGTTGAGGAGATGAACTCCTAGCGGCAAAGGAACACCGTGCATAGTCCGAGCCAATCAACGTGAGGGCGCTTCGACAAAGCGTGGAATGGCAATAAATCCAAACCCAGGCACATGTCAGTCTTCTGAAGGACTTCACCACCAAAGCTTCTTCGAACGAGGAGATCGACAACCAAGAGGAAAGAGTCTTGCCAAGGCGGGGGATCGGTAGAGTCCATCGCCACAAGAAAAGCTAAGTGAGATGAGAACAAACTCTCTCTACACTACTGGCATTTATAGGCATGGAACAACTCGACTCATACGCCAAAAAGGCAGCCACTTCGAATTCAATTCTATTAATTCTATCAATACCAATGCATCTGTCCCTTCCCAAATTAAAGCTAAGTAAGACTTCCAACTACAGCCATCTATATGCCATTAATACCAATGAATCTGCCCCTTCGAATTCTGCCAACTTGATACCCCTACTGTATCAAAGTTTTGATACCCCCTATGTATGACATGGGGCCCTTCCTGCTTTATATAAAATGTGTACACATATTATATATACATAAATTTTATAGGGCCCACAAAACTCTTTTCTAACAAAAACTCTTTTGAAAGTTTTGATACCCCGATGTATGACATGTGGTCCCCTCTTGCTTTGTAAAACGTGTAATCATATATATATACACATTAATTTTGAGATGGCCCACATGTATACATAGGGCTGTATCAAAGTTTTTCCCTTTTTAATGGGCCCCATAATTAACTTACAAAAAGAGTATAAATAAAACAAAATTTGTTATAGTCAAGATTTGAACCAATGACCTCTTGAATACAAGTCTAGCAGTGTAACCACGACACCACAATAGCATTCTCCGTGTTTATTAAACGGAGGATAACATTCTCCGTTTTGAAATTAAACGGAGAATAGCATTCACAGTGTTAAAAACAAATTAGAATGTTCATTCTCCGTTTTAATTTAAAACGGAGAATGATATTCTCCGTTTCATTTGTAACGGAGAATGTTTTTGAACTTACGGAGAATGCCGTTCCCAGTATGAAAACGATTGAGGATACTATTCGCCGTTTAATTTGGAACGGAGAACGGTATTCTCCGTTTATTTGAAACGGTGAATAAGATTCCCAGTGTTAAAAACACATTAGAATGTTCATTCTCCGTTTTAATTTGAAACGGAGAATGAAATTCACCGTGTCATTTGAAACGGAGAATGTTATTCTCCGTTTGAACTGCATGGAGAACGTATTTTCTCCATTTTGATGTTGTTACTACGTTTTGAAATTGGAATTTAATGTTCTCCATTTTATCTAATGTCTTCTCAAACTTTTGCATTGGAGAACATATTTTTTATCTAATTGTCTCGTGTGAATGACATCTTACCACATAAAAAGACATTATCTTAAGTTCAACGACGTTTCATTTTATTCCATTGTGCTCATTTTCAACTTTTTCGCTTCGTACTTTACAATTACGATAATCGTGATCCATTTTTTTACAAACTCTACATATTCTAGCCTTCGGGATAGATTGATTTTCTGTAGGCTGGCTTGATTTCCCTTGAGAAGGCCTTCCTTTTGTGCTACCGGATTTGGCTCTTTTAAAGCTTCATGCACTCCTTGAACTGCATCAGCTACCATTTGTTCTCTTCGCCAATATCGGACACCATTTCTTTCAACTCCATCAGAAACAGACGACATCAACTCCGTTCCCCTCTCTTGAAACTTTGCTTAATTTTTTACAATAGTATGT